>JARHVA010001418.1:1757500-1777500 GCA_037957365.1 Torreya grandis | reverse complement strand
AATTTGATCATTTATTTTAGCCATTGGAATGTTACATTTAGAAATTGGATCATAAAGAGGGGGTGTGCTCACTTGAACATTGGTAGTAATGGTAACTTGGACCTTACTAGAGGGATGTGGGATACCATTCTCTTTAGGTGAAGAGTGAGAACTAAGTTCTACTGTAGTGATGGGTGGTTTGGGAGATTCATTGGTATCTTTATGTTTTAGTGAATCACATTATAATTGATTAAAAGATGTGATATTAACATTAACATATGCATTATTTGAAATAGAATCATTCATAGCAGTAGAAACAACATTTGGTAGTGCATTATGTTTGAGAGGAGAAATGAGAGAAGAGTTAGAGGCATGAGATGCATTTTCTTCTTCACTATGTGCATAATAATCATCATTTTTCTGTGAATTATCATAATTTAAATATTGTTCATAATCACTCTTATTTTCATATTAATTTGCATGTTCACTATCATACTCATTATCACTTCCATCATTTCTAGGGAGAGGTGTAAGAGAATAATTTAATTCTTTTTGAATGTGCAATAAATTATCATGTGAAATTGGAATATTATGTGCATTTGTGATATTCATGGGTGGATTACATGCATTATTTTCATGAGAATTAAGAGAAAGAGATTTATCATTTAGACATTCTTTTGGCAAAGTAGAGTTAAGAATATGAGATGTATCATTTGAACTATGCATTGGCAATTTGATTCTATTGTGTTTATATTGTTGTAATTTGAACATAGAAGTTGCAAAAGAGAGAGAAATTAGGTTCACATGGAAGAAAATTATCACCAATTAGAGGTTCACTTAGAAGTGCATGACTAATTTGTTCATTTGGTACATTGTGCATAGGAGAATGAGGTGAAAAGTATCTTTACCATTTATCAAAATTATTTTCTTTAGAAGAGGGAATAAAAGAGATAGGTTTGAGAGAATAAGATGCATCTACTTGTGCTTCACTATCACTTCCACGTGTATCATCATATTCTTTATTACAACAATAGTAATTATCTTCATTGTAAATGAAATCGTTGTCCACATTTTTAGCTAATTTGCAATTTTACAAATTTGTCCATTCATTGTCATAATTATGATAAAATTTGAGAAATTGATCTATGGGATGAGAGGGAAGAAGTGCCTTAGTGTCCATTTTATTTATTTCACCAAAGAGAGTATGTAAAAGTATTATTAAGAAAATAAATGTAAAAATAAATACTAACATAGAGATTTTGAAATTACTTTTGACAATCTAAATAATTTACAAAAAATTCAAAATATTTTTATAAAAATTGTAATTGAGATTTTGGTTGTGTGTGTGTGTGTGTGTGTGTGTGTGTGTGTGTGTGTGTGTGTGTGTGTTTGTGTGTGTGTGTGTGTGTGTGTGTGTGTGTGTGTGTGTGTGTGTGTGTGTGTGTGTGTGTGTGTGTGTGTGTGTGTGTGTGTGTGTGTGTAATGGTATGGAATTTCTTATTACCTTTTGACTCATTTTTGGCATGTAATTTTGAATTATGTTGGAGACCAAAGGTGTTCTAGAGCTTGATATTGTTCTCTTCAACACTCACTCTTAGGGCTTTATTTTCCTGAAAGGAATATTTTTGTAAGAGATTTGATTATATTTTTTAATTTCCATATACTTTTTCATTTTAAAAAAATAAAATCCCACCTACAAAAATGGTGAATGAATGAATAATCACAGTATGAGATTAACATTTAATTGGTTACAATAAAAAGTGAGGATGTAAGAAGTGGCACCCATAAATCAAAGGGCCAATGGGATGATGGAATGGATGGAGGTGATGGTAGACATAGTATCTACTAGGCACATGGATGTCACATTATAGTTGAACTCCACATGCCTTTTATAAGATATATCTACCTTCGAAGTATCCAATAGGCATGTGGAGGTCACACTAAAATTGGTCTTCATGTGCCTACTATATACTAAGTCTACCCTTATATTTGTCCATTTCATTGGTATATTATCCCTCTAATGATGGGCTTCACTTCTTACATCCTTGATTCTAAGCATAACCAGTTGGTATATTTAGTGTGATCTCATAATCTAGGATGTAATAAGTGGTGCCCATTAATGGAGGCCTAATGGGATAATGTCATGAATGGAATGATGATAAATAGAGTAACCAAAAATCACATGGAGGTAAAATATGTGAATTATAGTTTACCTACACATTATTTATAGTTATTCTATCTAACTTCACTCTATCTATTTCGTTATCTCTCTATTGATAAACCCTAACTATTACATCTTTGTCTGATAAGTTAGACATTGGCATAATATTAAATCACCCATTTTCAAATCTTTCACCCCTTCATGTAAGTTAAGGTGTTAGTCTTGATAAAGGGATAATAAAATGTATGAATTACTGGTAGAAAAAATTAACCAAAGGTGGAGTGGAATTCAATAACCAATGTGAAAACCCATGCTAAATGTATCATTTGGTTGCCCTCTTAATGGAGGATCAAATAGTTGATCCAAACTAAAATACTTATGAGTGTTGAACATAAATAGCCAAAAAAAATAGTATGGAAGGCCACACTTGTATTTGACCTCCACATCCCCATTAGTGACACCATTTACCAATGTTCCATCTACTTGATTTATTTATAATATGAATAATAACAAATAAATCCTTATATAACATACTTTATTTAAATGATAAGGTTTTCTTGCTAAATATAACCAACCAATACATTTTTAATGGACCACCAATTTGGACATTAGCCCCAAGTTATTAAATAAAATTAAAATTTAACCTCAATTGAATTCTTCAATAAGCTTAAAAGTTATACAATTTACTTGCATGCCATTCGATATGTTCCATTTTTATGTTTGCAGGAGCTCATGCCCCATTACCCTATTAAAGTCAACAATAGGGAACATGGAATTTAACTAATTATATCTTGTCTTATTTATGGTCAATGTCGATCTTATTTTATTAGTTCAATGACTCATTCCTTGTAGGACAATACATTAAATGATTGTCTTTACCTTGCATGCTTAAGTAGTTTGATTATATGATATTGAGTGTTTAAAATTAATGATTTTATTTACCTTTCATGATTAAGTAGTTTATTGGATTTGATGTGATATATATATATATATATATATATATATATATATATATATATATATATATATATATATATATATATATATATATATATATATATATATATATATATATATATATATATATATATATATATCCCTTTAAGAAATCAAAAATACATTTAACATAACACAAACCAAATCAAAATTTCTAAGCATAGTCATGCCTACCAAGTTCTAAAATCAAAAATATAAAGAGGCCTTATCAAATAACAAACAACATTGACACATAATTCAATCTTATCTAAGTGTTTAACATTAATGAATATAACAAGGGTTAGAATTCTCAAATAATTCAAATTTTTTTATAGCATAAACCTGAGTATAACACAAACCAAATCAAAAAAATTAATCATAGTCATGCCTACCAAGTTCTCAAATCAAAAGCCTACATAGGCATTATCAAAGAATAAACAACATTGACACATAATTCAATCTTATCTAAGTGTTAAAAATTAATGAATATAACAAGGGTTAGAATTCTCAAATCATTCAAATTATTTTATAGCATAAGCCTAAGTAAAATGTTGCTCAATTTCACAACTTCATTACCATCTATAAGTGTCATGTGTGTATGGTTCATAATAAAATGCAATGGAGATGCATGAACTATAATGTGTCATGTTATGTTTACATCCATATTCAAAGGTTGAGTGTGCATATCCCCATGAAAATTCATTATGATAAAGTGGAAAAACAAAAAGAAAGTGATCATAATATAACTCCCTCTACTACCTCTATAAGATAGCATCTATGTTTCCTCATTTCAACATTGCCTCTCAATATACAATAATACTAAAATTTTATATATCTAAAACATCAAATTTGAAAGGAAGTTTATCCACTTTCTTGGAAGTAAGGTAAAACTCACAACCTTTACTTATTTGTAATGGTATATATAACTCAAGTACTGACATTGTAGACACCTAAAACTGGCCACTGATAACCTCCTACCAAGATTTTGACCAATTTCCACCAAAATGCATAATTTGGCCTAAAAACACTAAAACACATTAAAAGAGTTGAAATTGATATATTCGAGTGCTGATTTTGGCCAAGGTGTCACTAAATAGGGCAATGTAATTTATGGGCCAACTAACTTTGATCAGATCATTTCAAGTCAAAATGCCAGTTTTACACTTGGGTGCTCTGGATTACTCTTTTCTACCAAATTTATTGCACAAGACACATGCCTTTGTTATTTTTTATTGAAAACATCCTAAATGTGATAATAGATCCAATGCATCTAGCATCAACTTCCAATTCTAATCCAATCAAATTTTAGGCCAATAACAAGACATTTTGACCAATTTGAGTAATTTGTACACAAAGAGCTAAGGTTTACATCAAAGTGATTAATCATGTTTTAGAGATAATTTAACCAAATCTTGATCCTAATTAATAATTCCATGGAACTTGTTGAATAATTTCTTTTTAGAAATAAATATTGAATATCTACATCATCAGGTGACATCATTTCTTGGGAAGATATCCCTAAGACATAAATGCATAAAATGTCAAGGTTAACCCCTCCCATGCCTCATTAATACCCTCCATGCCTATTCAATGCCCCTCTATCCAAAATATTAATGAGCCTATTTATGAATTTTAATTACATAATTAAATTAATCCTTAGCCACACATCTCCATCTTGAGATGGATGGTTCAAGTTGATTTTGACTATTTAGCAAAGTCTATAAATAGGAGGCTTTGCCTATTGAATTTCAAGCTCTCATATTCCAAAGTTATAATGTTGAATTGATTCTAAAGATTCATGCAAATTAATTTTATAATGCCAAAATATTGATCCAAATCCAAACCAAGCCAAAAACACAAAAGGTGCCAAGGAGAGATGGAGGTAGCCAAACTTCCATTAATGCAGACTTCATGAGCACAAAGCTAAGCAAGCCACTACAAAAATCATTTTGGAGCATCAAAGGAAGGTGAAAGAAGGTTTCTTTCATATTTTAATTATGTTTCTATTTTGTTTTGTTAACTAAGTTCTCCCTAGTAACTAGGCTTAGAGATGTTATGCAAGTGTGTTTATTTCATTTTGTTTTCATTTTAGGACTAACATAATACTAACCATCCTCTCTTGAGTCAAATTCCTAGTTCAAATAATGGCATGTGTAGTGGGACCACACTCTACAAATTTGGTCATAAAAATATTTAAAGCAACTCACTAATCTTTTCCATGTAGAATCTTGGAGTTGGAGGCCAAAAAGAGTGAAATTTCAAGTTAAAATTCCATTTTTTTATGACTGCATTTTTGTTTCTAGTAACATCAATTATGCTCTCTGTTACAATATCACTACTATCACAATAACAATTTTTTGAATGAAATCATTGTTTACTAAAAAGTGATTTTGTAGCCTTGAATGGTGATATCATTTGCCTAAACAATGATTTTGTTGGCCTAGGCAGTGATTTTATCAAAATAATGATGTCATCTCAAAATACTGATATTGTTTGTACTATACACTAATTTTGTATTTGATAATAATGATTTTATCATCTAAACTATGATTTTATGTTTTATGTGTTTTCTATCTAGTAAATAGTGACATTGCCCTAAGCAATGATATCATTATCCTAGGTAGCGATATCATCATTTGGCTAGTGATTTCATTTAGAATAGTGATTTCATTACAAAAAAATGATATCATCACTCTGGGAATTAATTTCATCCAAAAATAGTGATATTGTTTTCTTTGCTTGATCTAATCCAAAATAGTGATATTGTTTTTTGAAAATTTGATTTTATAGGGGAATAACAATATTGACTGTGTAACAATGATTTCAAAATAGAGAGCTTGTTTTGAGAAGTTTCTTCTTCCATTTAAAAATTAGCTTCAAAGCTAAAGGAAACTATAACCTTTTCATTACAGGATCAAGCATGGGATTAGTTAAAACATGCTTTTTAGACCTTTTTGAAAGCTTAAAATGAATTAAGAACCTTATATTTGGTGCTTAACAAAGAATTTAAATGCTTAGGTGGATCTTTTGGTAAAATTTTCTTTCAAGGTTACAACTTAAGACTAAGGGGTCAAAATAACACCACCTAATCTTTCAGTTATGGTTTCAAATTGAGCACATTTGTCAAATTTTATATTCAATAATTATTTAATTAGAATTTTATTGGCAAAAAAGGAGGGAATTGCATGTATACTCTTCTATTTGTCCCGTTTAGGGAACCCTTGGAATCAAAATCTCCATCCTTATTGCACACATGCCTAGTCTAAAGCATAAATAGAATGTTGTCTAAAACACTCCCCAAAACTCATAATATTTTGGGTGATCTTGAAAACAACCCTAAATTCTTTATCTCATGTCTTTTATTTCATTACATATTGGCTTATGATGGGGACTTCATCACCTCCTGCAAGTTCTATAGGGAAGCTTTGACCTAAGGTTTCATCTCCCAACACTAACTTCATCCACTCCCACTAGGATTAGAGGTTTGAGTGGTTAAACCACCTTCTAGTGTTAGATTTGCATACATGACCTATATGCACTTTGGACATTACACTATACTAAACAAGCAATAGATGTAGTGGTTTCAAAAAGGACAAGACATTTTTGAAAGAATCCAAGTGTCACAGACATGTAATTACATGCTTTTCCTTTGCATCATGACATGAAAGTCATTGTGCAATTGATCCCCCTAGAAACATTTTTTAAAAAATTAGATTTTAGACAAAATCCCCAATTGTCACAAAAGTGTTGTTGGTGCAAGTTACACCTCAAGGTCCATGTCATAGTATTGTTATTTGAGAGAAGAGGGGTGTAAAAACCCTACTATATAATGCACATTTTATTTTTTGTACAAACACTAAAGGCCTCTCAAATGATGTAAATTGATGGATTACAAAAATACCAAGCAACCTTGTCAGTTTAGGACCTAAGAGTGGTTAATTAGTTGGTTTTATCCTAGATTAAAGTACTTTTTGGAGTCAAAACTTGGTGTGAACAAACAATACAAACAAAAACACATAGTCCTCATTTTACTTTGAACAAAGTGGTGTTATGCTACCCACATGAATCATAAATTTTCCTTGTTCAAATTTCATCAAAACTTGGAGTCATATCATCCACTTAGGTGAAATTACATTTCCCAATTGAGTCTAGACTTCTACCAAACATTATTTAAGTCCATTTGTAACTTAAATTTGAAATTACACCTTCATAAGTTCATATGGTTAATGTGTTATTTGGTTTCACCATTTGAAATAAACTTGAGGGAACTTAGGTTTAATTTCCAATTTGGGTTGAAGGCTGTTTAAGACTCATAATCATTATCACCACTTGATAGACTCAATTTATTTTATGCTAAATGCTTGTACTTTGATTCTATGCACAAAACCTTCTATGTTACCATCTTATTTCCATTGAGATCATTTGAAAACATACCTTTTTGCCTTAGAGATATTGTTAAAACTTTGAAGATATGTACGTCATTTAAGTTAAGAAAGGTAGTGTTACATTTCCAAATTTGTGAGAAACCATCTTTGCCTTAGAGATTTTTTAAAACAAACATTTTGTCACATATTTTTAGAAGTTTAGCATGGTTATGCTACCCAAAAAATTTCAAACATTGTTTCATAGGCCTTTTTGCATAGAGTTCAAGTTTGTACACATTTTTCAAGCCAATCCGAGTGTGCCTTTGTGAATCTTTGTCTAGCATAGCTACACCATTCACATTTGTCTAGCCTATTTGTCAAAAGAACCAAGCTTTATACCATTATTCATGAGAAAACATACTATCTCTAAAGTGCTTTTTGTTTTATACCTTGTACCTATTTGATCAAGTTCATGTCTAAGAGTCAAATGCCTAGTTTTTGTTAGAAGTGTTTCAAATTTATTAAATTGAAATTTCATCCATTTTCAAAATCTAGATTTTAACACCATTTGGCCAAGAGTCATAGCACATGCCTTATTTGAGCCTAGATTTTGATGCTAAATTTGGCCAAAAGACCTAGCAACTATTTATTTATTAGATTAGATTGATTTAAAACACTTCAACTTTAGAGTTTGGCATTTCTATTTTTGATCCATTTACTTAATCTTTTTATATAAGACATGTAATGTTAGATACTTAATGTTAGCTTGTTTTATCACAAATCATTGCATAAACCTTTCCATTCTTTTAACAAATCTAGACAAAGTTTGAACATCATATTTTTAGAGTTTGTAGAACTCTCTTCCCTTTTTATTATAAAATATATACTATGGATCCCAACATGTATTCCTACACTTGTAGTGGACTCATGTACAATCCAGGGATTAGTAATGTGGTTAAGTAAGAAAAAATGGTGCAAGACCCCTATGCAGATAATATTGCTTATGAGATGGATCCTTATCCCTATTATAATACTCAATTAGGGGCACAAAACCAAGATCTATTAGCTAACTATTTGGTTAATATGATACTATATTCAGAATAAGACCAAGAACAAACCACAAAATACTTAGCTATAATACCCACAATTGAAGAACCAGTTCCTCAACAATCATATTCTATTAATATGCCTTCCACGTATGATCCATTTTTGTTTGAGCGTCATTTGTTGCAGAAAAATATGAGATTTTAGTTAGTGCCATAGAATTAGGGGCTAAGTTTCTAGTGGACTTCCCTTATGAAAGTTTACCAAGCCTAGTAAGAATGCCTCACAACATATTGTATAGTCAACATGTCTCTTCTAAAAATCACTTAACTCTAGTATAAATGATGTATCAGGACCCTAATATGCCTAACAAAGGAAATAACCTCATGGAAGACCAATTTAACTAAATATGGGTGGCATATCAAACCTACCTGAATCTAGCACATAATTTCAATCAGATGACCATGATGAGTAAACCTCTTATTGACTTATTTCCTTCAACTAGGTAACTTTTTGCATATGATAATTATCAAAGAAGTGTCTTCTACTTCTATGTAGAATAATGAGCAAAACATAGTGGATAATATGTAAGCAATGCCCAATCTAAATCAAAGTTATATGAATACACAAACTAATTAAAAATATGTGCATTTATTTAATACCATGAGTGGATCTACAAATAAGGGATTAGTATTTTTTACATCCCAATCTCAACTAGCTACTTCTAATCATCAACCAATTGCTTCTTCAAGTGCACAACCAATAGGATTAGGTAGCCAGCTAACAACCAATAGCATACCTCAATAATAAAATGTGTAAAATTGTATTCATCTTCAATAGGTGATGAGTGTTATTCCACAACAATAGGCATAAATTAATATACTAACATAGTAGACGCAAAACATATTACCACCTCAACAAGGGGTAACTAATGTTCCACATCATCAAGTAGTAACAAATGTAACTTCTTATTTGCATACCAGCATGCCAATTCAAAACCAAATGATGTTTAATCAATATCATATTTATGTTGGTCAGTGACAGGTACCAAATCTCCAACATGCATCCACTTCCCAACTAATATTTGTGTAATAAGAGGGTTCCAATGTTTCTCAAATACCTACTAGGCAATAATTGCCTTTTGTTCAAAATATGCCACTCATTCAGAGACAGGGTCTTATTTTACAAGTGCCCACTTAATAAAAGGGTTCAAGTAGTTGGAAATAGATCCCTATTCAACCACAATCGGCATAGTATAGTTATAACTCTCCATCCCAACCTCAAAATCCTCCAAGTCAAACCTTCATCACCAACCCAAACTAGAATATCACACAACCAAACATATAATTTTAATAAGTACATCTTAATCTACATATGCATATTCCTAATTCATTTCCCAACCAATCTAATGTATACCAAATACCCCCATCATACCTTGGTTAAAGTGCTTCTCTTGTGACCACCCACCCATCTACCTAGGCCAATGTTCCCCTTCAAACCAATGTTCCCTCTAATTTCCTATCCTAAGAATTAAAAAAAATAAAAGATGCACTTACGATCATCCAAGTATGGAAACAGGTTAAAAATTTTCATTTGGATGATGTGTGTTCCTATCCTTTCAATATGGAGTACTTATAGATTCTATTTCCTCTAGGATATGAGCCACAAAAAGTTTGATAAATATAAGGGGAAAGGTAACCCCAAAACCCATTTAAATGAGTTCTTTGTTGCATGCCAACTAGTGGCTTATAATGATATATACCTTTTGTTGTTGTTTCCAAGGAGTTTATATAGACAAGCCTTGGAGTGTTTCTTGAATTTGCCTAAGAATTCAATAACTAATTTTGATGATCTTATAGCTAAATTTGTCCAGCACTTTTCCTATAATCTCAAACATGAGATTTCATTGGTCGACTTGACACAAGCAAAAAAAAAATTTGGTGAGAGTTTTGCAAGTTATTTATAGTTATGTAGAGCACTTACAATTTGATTCACTCATAGTTTACCAGATAAAAAATTAGTCATTGTATTTACTAAAAACTTGCATAGTGAGATAGCCTATCATCTGAAACTACAATGTGAACATACATTCAAAGAGATCATTGACAAAGGTTTTTTGATCAAGTGAGCACTCATTAATAAAGGAGTTGTAAATATTAATTTAACTAATCAAAACCAAGGTACCAATCAGGTAAATAGATAAAACCAACATCCAATCCAAGTACAAACATCACAACTAGTACGGACCAATAACCAAGATAGACCAAAGAAATTTAACCACAATAATAATGTTGTGGGAAATGGAGTAACTGAGTCACAACATGTCTAAATGGTACAAACATCATATACACCACCTTTTTAGCATACTCCTACCTGATAACCTCTTCAACCCACACCATAATCAAAACAACCAATACCCATGCAACAAATGCCACAACCCTTACCATTGCAAAACCCTCCAAGAAGAATTGTGCCTATGCATCATGTTTTTAGTGACCTTAGAGGGGATATTGAGTCTATATTTTACAAACTTTATACCACTAATTTGATTAGTTGGCATATATCAAATCATTATCCTCAAGGAATCCCTTATCCTAATTGGTATCGTGAAAATGAATTTTGTGACTATCATCATGTCAATGGACACAATTTATGAAGATGTGTGCAAATCAAGCATTTGATTAAGAATATGTTAAAAAATAGGGAGATAATATTGGATAACAATGCTTTCACCTCTAATTAGACTCTTGGGATTTACCAAAACCCTTTTCCCTAACACAAAAACCAATAACAACAATGACAACAATAACAAACATGGTCGGTGCAACAACAAAATCAAATTTCAAACTAGCAGAATCAATAGAACTAACAAAATCAATAGTAAAACCAATAATGTCAAAATAATGGACAAAAACAAGGTCAAAATGGTATCAACCAAAAAACATACCATGCAATTACACATGAATACAGTAGGGTTATAGTTCATATTTTTGGGGGTAGCATTAATCAGGAATGGTAGATCTCTAATTAGAAATGATAATTATCAAAGCCTCTAATAATCAGGAAAGAGAATCATAAAGCACCATTAGCCTACCAATTATCATTAGGCCTTTAACCCATGATACACTTTTCCATGTGCTTGATCTTGAGTTGTCATATTATATGCTTCTAGGTAGGTCTTGGTTATATGAGATTCGTGCAGTCCTGTCAATGTTGCACCAATGTATCAAGTTCTCCCACTCAAGGATGGAAGTAAATATTCTAAGAGATTTTCACCCATATAAACACTACAAACATCTTGAGGTTGAGTTTCAAAGCTACAATTACTAATATGACATGAATCCAAATTCCAAGTAGGATAAAGGAAAGGCCATTCTTATTGATTCTCCAAAGGACAATTACATAGATCCTAATACCTTAGATTCCCTTTCCCACATGCTACCTCCTGAAGCTTTTAATCATTACACCATTTTAGCTAATGGCCCAAGAGAATATTTGACACACGATACCTTTCATATTATCAATCCTCTTCAAGATCCAAAGACCTTTAGAAGACCTAAAGTTACCCCACACATGCATTATCAATAAAAAAATAAAGATAAAATTCATAATCCAAGACCAGTCATGTTCATATTGGCATCTAGACTAGAACCAGACCCTCTCAAGGGAGATGAATTATGGTTATACAATGATAACCAAGCTATTTTTTATAATATTCAAAAGTATCCTATTCCCAATAGGATTATGGAAAATCAAGACTATGAAGGAAGAGGCCTCAGACCTAATCAATAAGGAACACTTGAACCAATTTCCATGACCAAATACAAAAGACCTTATGGACTTGGATTTAAACCACCTGAGGTTGACCCCACATATCTTATTTGAGTTCCATCACTAGTGACTAGTGATGATGATGCTAACAGTGAAGTAGAGTCCAATCATAACCTTATCTTTGATGCCCTAGCCAAGATTAACTTGTTTGATAATAATGCCATTTGTACCCTTACCCCAATCATTCATACTAACCCATTCCCATTATATTATCCCAAACTAATATATTTGGACCAATAAGAATCTATTTTACTAATTGATGAGTTTTAGAATGATGAGACATTCTATGATTTTCTAGGCCTTAAAGACAATGTTCTATTAGGAGATCATAAATCAGGATTCTCAATCACATTAGATCCTAAAGCCTATTTTGGAGAGCGAGTGAACGCCCTTAGCCAAAAATAAATAAATAAAGCATTGAGGTCCCAAAGTTAAACCTCTTTGAAGCACTCTTCTAATGAGGGAAAAATTAAAGATAAAGGCCAATCTATTTGTGAAAACCTATTTCAAGTGCCATTAGATGGGGGTGTTCATTCTTCTTTAAATTTAGACCAGGAGACCACTAAAAATGAACTTGCTTATGGATTTGAGTTTCATTTTGAGAAATAATAAGTGTTTGATTAAATTCTTTAATAATTTCTAACTATTTTTGTCACATGGCTAGATCTCCCATTAGGGGACTCAGATTCATCATGCCTAAGAGAAGTTGAAGATCAATTCTTAACATAGGACCTTGATATCATCTAATAGTTTAAGTCTTTGCCTACTATCCTATAAGATTACTCAACCCTTATAGTTGAAGATATAATAGATATAAAAATTGAGACTCCATCAGACTTAAAATAGATAAAATTAGGCACATCCCTCACTAAGGAGGAATATGAAGTCATTACAGCTCTAATGATAGAATTTGTAGATATCTTTGCATGGGCTTATTCTAACATGCTAGGTTTGGACCCCGATTTGGTTTTACATTACCTTATGGTAAATCCTGACACTGAACCGGTTCAGTAAAAGTTACACAAGATGCATTCTCACATTATTATATTAGTAAATAAAGAGTTGGAAAATCTCCTAGAAGTAGGATGTATTTGATCTATTGACTACTTAGAATGGATATCTAATGTTGTACTTATTAGCAGAAAGTCTGAAGGAATCAAAATTTGTATTATTTTTTGAGACATAAACAAAGATTACCCTAAATACAACTTTTCATTACCTCATATTGACATGATCATTGAATCTATGATCATTTATGAGATGTTTTCACTCATGGATGGCTTTTCAGGATACAACAAGATTAGAATAGCATTAGAAGACCAACATAAGGCATCATTCACCATTCCTAGGGGAACATTTTATTATCAAGTAATGTCATTTAGTCTTAAGAATGTTGGAGCTACATATAAAAGAGCCATGACCATCATATTCCATGATATGATGTATGATAATTTTGAAGACTATGTCGATGACATACTAGGAAAATAAAAAACCAGGGTTGACCATCCAACAGTGCTATGTAAAATATTTGAAAGACTATGTGAGTATAAAATTTGACTGAATCCAAAGAAATGTGTTTTTGGAGTATCATATATCAAATTAATTGGGTTCATCATGTCTCATAGGGTCATTTAGGTCAATCCATCTAAAGTATAAGCTATAACAGAGATGCCACCACCAGCCAATTTGAATTAGCTCCATAGTTTGTAGGGCAAGATCTAGTAAATTTGATACTTCATATCTCAGTTAGTAGATAAGTTTCATCCATTTACACATCTTATGAAGAAGGTAGTTGCATTCCACTAGGATAATCATTGTCAAACAAATTTTTAGTAGTTAAAATATTACCTATAAAATCCACCTATTTTGTTACCCCCTATACTAGGAAAATCATTTTTGTTGTACCTATTAGCTACAGATAATGCCTTAGGGGAACTTCTAGCTCAACATGATAACAATGGAAAAGATCATGTAGTATACTACTTAAGTCGTACATTGGTCATGTATGAACACAACTATACTCCTATTAAAAAATCTTATTTAGCCATGGTATTCACAGCTCAAAAATTATGACACTACATGTTGAACAATAAGACCATGGTCATTTCAAAAGTAGATCCACTCAAGTATCTACTATCTAAAATAGATTTAGAAGGTAGAATGGCCAAATGGATCATGTTTATTAGTGATTTTGACATTGAATATTTTAATCAAAAATCTATTAAGGGGAAAGTTATTATAGATAAGCTTATTAAAGCAACCCTTGCAAACATAGAGCCACTCACATTCCAATTTATTGTTGAATCCATAATGACCATCTTTGACATACCTCTTGAAGAGAAAGACTAGAAGCTATATTTTGATGGATCATTCATGGCACATGGATTAGGGGAAGGCATTTTATTTATTACACCATAAGTGGATCTAATCCCTAAATCATTTAGGATCATTTTTCCTTGTACCAACAATATGGCTGAATATTTAGCATTTGTTATAGGGATTCACCAAGTGGTACAATGGAACATATCTTATCTCAAGGTTTATGGTGATTATTAGTTAATCATCAATTAGGTTACAGACCACTTTTAGACTAAAGATGAAAAATTGGTTCCATATAAGGCTATGGTCGACACTCTCAAACAATAGATTGCTAACATTTAGTTTGAGCATATACCAAGGGCTAGTAATAGAATTGCAAATGCCATGGCTATTATCAGATATCTTATTCAAAAAATAGACAAATATAGAGAGTATCAGTTCCTCATTAATAATTTGTTTGCACTAACTCATGAACCTTCAACCATTGTAATGATTTGTGATATTGTTGGTCTTAATTCTATCTAGTACTCAGACCTTTACAACTACCTTCATGACCAAGTTTTACCACCTAACCTCTCCCAAAAATAAACCAAATCCTTTATCCATCATTCCACTCATTATAATCTACTTGGATCAACCCTCTACCACCATAGTTCTAATGGAACTATGCTTCATTATTTAACTTCAGCAAAATCTACACTAGCATTATGAGTGGTTAATGAAGGAATATGTAGATCCCACTCCAGTAGGGAAGTCTTATCTAAAATTCTCTTACATACTAGTTATTATTGACCCACAATGGATTTATATGTAGTTACATATATAAATAAGTAAAACAAATGTCAATGACATGTTAATCTGATTCATATCCTAGCCAAAACTCTAAAACCAATGTTGACACCATGGCCATTTGCTAGATGGAGCCTTGACCTCATTGGGAAAATCAATCCTACATCTTCAAATGGCCATAAACATATCCTTACTACCACTGAATATTCACTAAGTGGTTTGAATCTATACCCCTCTCTTATGTGGTTGGAAAGCAAACTTCTAAATTCATCTTCAACCATCTCATTTACTGCTATGATATCCCCTTTGACATTATATTTGATAATGGAGAATCATTCAAGAATAAGGAGGTCAAAAATCTATGTTTCAAATAGAACATCACACACCATTTTTATATGGAATATTACCCTCAAGGTAATGGTCAAGATGAGGCATCAAATAAAACCATTGTCAACATTATCAAAAATATTGTCAATGAGATCGATCATGATTATCCCCTTTAGATATTCCATACCTTTTGTGCATACTATACCAATCACTATACCCCCAAAGGAGCCACTCCATATTCACTTGTTTATGGTATATAATCCTCCTTCTCATTTAGGTTGAGTTACCTTCACTATGCATATCTTTCAAGCATGTCGTAGATGATCATGACTATCGAGTAGCTCACCTGCAAGAGCTAGACCTACTTGATGAAAACTACATAGCTGCACTCAACAATCTTCAAGCATATCAGAACCAACTCAAAGGCCAATACAATAGACATGTCAAATATAGAAGATTTGAACTTGGTGATCTTGTTCTTAAATAAAACCTAAAGAATACTACATTCAAGAAGCATAAAGGTAAATTCAAACCAAAGTAGATAGGGCCTTTCATCATTACTATAGATTATGGATCACGAACATACAAGCTCACCACCCCAAATTAAGATGAACTTCTTGAGATAATGAATATTATCCACCTCAATAAATACTATATTTGAGCACCATGGTGTATTATCTATAAGGACCATTTTAGTTTTGCCATTTTATCACTTTTTTTCTTTGTACAAATATCATTCTTATCATTCCTCTTAACTTATTGCTTATCTATTTTACCATTATGTTCTATCGACCAAGCATGTCTTGAATCCCATCTACCTAGCCTATTTGATCTTGGTTTTTCTATTGGTTTAGCATTTTCAACACCAATAAATTTGATCAGTTTTAGTAGTTGTTTCAAGCATTTTAGATAGAGATAGTATTTTGGAGTAGTATGATAAAAATTTTGGTGGTTGTATCCTTAATTTGTTGTTCCTTTTTTCTCACCTATCTTACTACTAATTATAACCACCTATAAAAAAATGAGTACCATTTATTTATGTTAGTGTATCCTATTTATAACCACCTATGGGAAAACTAGGGGCAACATTTGCTTATTGAGCTTTGACATACGAACTTGTCATTTTCTATGTCGTACTATACCTTTATCCCAACTGTGCTTCTTTTGTTTGAATTGGCTACTACACTAGTTAGATTCATCTATTGTAAGGTGAAACTATAGTGACTTGAGGTCCTACTCTAGGACTATGTAGGCAGTGCTCAATACTTATTGAGGTCAGCTTAGTCACCTTTTCCAGCTACGCTCTCACCATTTTGTGAGAAATTATTAAGTTTGAATGCTTTTACCATTTTGTGAGAAACCTAAGCCATGCTCTCACTATGTTGTAAGTAACCTAATCCATGATCTCACCATTTTTTGAGATTGAACCATTTTAGTATCTTTTCATCCTCGATTGAGTTGAGATACTCTTAAATTTCTAAAAACATTTTTAACATCGTTAGATAAAATTGAAAACATTGATGACTTATGTGCCTTAAGGATTTTGGGAACCCTTACTAAGTCACAAGAAAATAACTTGTTCTTTAGTTTCCTTAACCTTTTTGGCCTTTTATCCCATGCACTTGCCATTTTTTGAGACCATTCCTATTCTTCTATCACATCCATTTTGTTTGTTTTCATCAGCTATCATTTTCTTCCCATTTCCTGGGAGAACTACATTTAGTATAAATTTTTTGTTGGATATTATGTCCATGCAAATATGTAGGTAGCATCCAATTATCTATTGCATATGGAGATAGCTTGACCACCCCCTTTGTTTTCGTATATTCCCCCATTTTGTTAGTTTGTTAAGTTATCACCTATTTTCTAGGGGCTATGTTCATATAACTTAATTTGTTTATTTTTTTATTTGTTTTTGCTTATTTATTTGTTTGTGTGCCTATTTTTTTTATTTTAATACTATTGACTTAATGAATTTTATGTGCATTCATTGGGTGATTCCTTGCCCATATTTACACTTAAATCCATCCATATTCATATGTTTACATTGTCATTATGGTTTTTATCATTGGTGCATTATTTTATATTGAGTATTGGATTTAGGGAGTCAGTCCTTATGCATATTTAAGCCAAGTCCTCATGATATTATACCATGATGCCTACCAACATGTGTTAAATCAAACCCTAGTTTCAAGAAGTTTAGTTAGCAATGGTGACATTGACTTCTCTTCAGCATTGACATCCTGATTTAATCCCAATCATATCCCAAATAGAGTAATTAACCATGAAAGAATTTCAACCTTTGTTAGTTTAGATGAGCATCTCCCTATTATCAAGTTATTCTAATTCATCATTACCCTCTATGTTAAGTTACCATTATCAATTTCCAATCAATCATGTTTTCAATAATTAGGGTCCAATGATTATAACTGTATATGGGCAAATCGTTGCACACTGTCCCACTTGTATTTCTCAATGATTATAACCACCTTTGGGAAAATCATTGTGTTGTCACTATTTTAATTTTTATACCCATACATGGGCATGTTGTTATCTTGTTTGTCTATTCTAACTAGGGTAGCTCCATTTTCTCAATGATTATAACTGCCTTTGGGTAAATCATTATGATATCATACCACATTGCCACTATCAGGATACAATGCTTATAACCACCTTTATCCAAACCATTGTACACCATCACACTTAAATTCTCAATGATTTTGAATATATTTTTTAATTCATTATGTTTTCACCCAATCATTTTCCTTTTTTTGGTCCCCTCATTTCACTTCTTTCTTTTTGAGGGACCATTTGACGACCTTTCCTTAAGATAACCGTTCCCTTAAAGGGGCATCATGTAGTTAGTTCATCATCATTGAAGTTGTAGGAATACCAAAACTCTTCATTATTTGATAATATTTTAATGTGCATATAACTTGTAACAACTTCTCAAATAGGGGCAAACTATAGACATCTAAAATTGGCCAGTGATAACCTCCAACTATGCTTTTGACCAATTTTCACTAAAATGTATAATTTGGCTTAAAATACGAAAACACATTAAAAGAGTTGAAATTAATATATTAAAGTGTTGATTTTGGCTAGGGTGTCACTAAATTGGATAATGAAATTTATGGGATAGCTAACTTTTATCAGATTATTTCTAGTCAAAATGTCAATTTTGCACCTAGGTGCTCTGGATTACTCTTTTCTACAAAATTTATTATACAAGACATGTGCCTTTCTTATTTTTTGTTGAAAACATCCTAAATGGGATAATATATTTAATGTATCTAACATCAACTTCCAATTCTAATCTAGTCAAATTTTAGGCCAATAACAAGACATTCTAAGCAATTTGAGTAATTTGTGCACAAAGAACCAAGGTTTGCATCAAAGTGCTTATTCATGATTAAGATATAATTAAAAAAATCATGAGCCTAATTGATAATTCCATGGAACTTTTTGAATAATTTCTTTTTAAAAATAAATATTGAATATCTGCATCATCAAGTGACATCATTTATTGGGCAGACATCCCTAAGCCATAAATGCATAAAATATCAAGGTCAACCCCTCCCATGCCTCATTAAGACCTTCTATGCCTATTCAATGCCCTTTTATGCCAAGTATTAATGAGATTATTTATTAATTTTAATTACATAATTGAATTAATCCTTAGCCACACATCTCCATCTTGAGATGGACAGTTCAAGTTGATTCTGACCATTTTGTAAAGTCTATAGATAGGATGCCTTGCCTATTGAATTTAAAGCTCTCATATGCCAAAGTTATAATGTTGAATTGATTCTAAAGATTCATGCAAATTAATTTTATAATGCCAAAATATTAATCCAAACCAAGCTAAAGCCATATAAGGTTTTAAGGAGAAATGGAGGTAGCCAAGCTTTCATTGATGTAGACTTCATGAGTACAAAGCTGAAAAAACAACTACAACAAGCATTTTGGAGCATCCAAGGAAGGTGAAAGAAGGTTTATTTCATGTTTTAGTTGTGTTTCCATTTTTTTTGTTAACTAAGATCTCCCTAGTAAATAGGGCTAGAGATGTTATGCTAGTGTGTTTATTTTATTTTATTTTTATTTTGGGACTAACACAATACTAACCATCCTCTCTTGAGTCAAATTCATAGTTCACAGACATCCTTTCAAAAAATGAGTCTATATAAAAAATGTAAAGGGTATTATAAAGA